>JBAMCF010000832.1:0-37246 GCA_037075285.1 Drosophila lutescens | reverse complement strand
ATTGCTTGATGGTAAACTATAAATATCGATCCAATTGCACAAGTCAAATTGCGCGCCTAGATGGTCAAAGTCTATATTTTTAAAGTCCCTAAAAATTATTGTTTTGTCAAGAACTGGCAAGTCAAAGTTATACGTCAAGAAGATTAGGTCATGTTTAGAGAAGAACGGCACAATCAATTGGCCATAAATAACTACTTTTCCAATGTTGGTCACAAAAAATAAATCTAACAGTGTGTTGCGCGATTTGGTAAAATGTGTTGGAAAGGATGAGTTCACCAGGTTGATTCCTAGTGATTCAATGCTATTTTTCAAATGGGTTTCTCTTAGGACATCACTATTGAAATCACCTGCTGACATAAATTGCGACTCCTCCCCGTGACTGTCACGATCTGCACGAAAAAGATTGTATCCATCACACGACACTAACATATCACATAAATTCGGGACAAACCATGTTTCAGAAATGCATATAACATCTACTCACGAATTTACAAACAAATATCTAAATTCTTCAATTTTCTTAGACAGACTTTGCGCATTAATGTGACAGATTTTAAGGCCGGATCTCTGCTTCGTAAGAACTCTTAATAAGGAAAACGTATTCGATTGATGTGTTTCCAAATGATCACCCATTTTGTATAAATAATGAGAATAAATAAGAAGCGGACGCAATTAAAATAAATAATTATTAAACCCATGGAGCGAAGAAAATTTGAAAATTTAAAGCGACTGGCCCTACTCTTAAATCTAACAAAATGTATCTTAATTGAACATATACTATTATTAAAAGAAGTGTATTTACTCGCGAAATAAATTACTAGCGATATTATCCGCCAGATTGGTAGAAGCTGTCATCTCTGAAAGCTCCCTTTCGGTCTGCACGCACAAAGCATTTCTCTCCTGCACTCAGCTTTACAAATACTTTCTCCGCGCCGAGTGAAAACAGCTGTTAGGCACCTTTGCTTCTTGAGACGCATTGCAGCTTTAAACAACTCATATTTTGGTTTTGTCAGCTGTTCATTTAAGTATATAAATGCAGGCGAGTCAAGACCTATAAGCTTTCAGCTTAATTGTGTTTTCGTTGTCCGCCGGTATGACCCAATTGCTCGTAACAATAATGCCTTTTCGCGCACGTGCATCTTCTAATAATAATTACCGGATCCACGATAGAGCTGACCGCTTGGCGGGTACGTACGCGGAAAATCGATCTTATTTTCGGTGGTGGTGTAATGTTGAGCGAGAAACACAGCTTATGGAAAAGTGTTTTGAGGTTCTCGTCTTCCACGCGGAACCCCATGCCAGCGTAGATCGCAAGCAATTCTCTGCTTCTTCCTGCGCTGCGCAATTGGCAGCAAGCTTGGCTTCCAGATCGCAGACCTGCTGCCTGAGTGGACCCACCTCTTGTGCTGACATAGTTGGTTGCAAGTTTTGCCTCCAGATGCTGCTTAAGTGGGCAACATAATTTTCCAGCTGATTTGACCCTTTCGGAAAGTCGATGGAAATCCTCGGTGACGGCTGAACCTAGCTTCCAAGCTCGTGAGAAGACGTTCGTGGAGTTCATAACAGAGGCCCTCCCGAAGTTCCAATAGTCGCTTGTCGATCTCCTGTAGCAGCTTGGTTGGAGCAGTATCAGTTCCCTTAAGATCGGAATTAGTTCTCTCCCTTGGGCGCTTGGATGAGGACATGTTGTTGTTTGCGTGGCTTGTGATCACCCACCGGGAAAATTCCTCTGGAAAATAACATATTTTCATCAGGTTTCTCCATATAAGCGGAAGGGACTAAACCTCATTCACCCCTTACATTTCTTCCATCTCTGGTTTCAAAATACACGGGGGTGACACAAAAAGTAAGGGGGAAATGAGGTTTCTATCTGGATCTCTGGCAGAAGAATGCAGGACAAAATCCACTGGTTTTTCGACTTCCCGCATTATAGATTTTCCACACGTGCTCAGTTATGGTTTTCCTCTATTTGCAATATCTGCTTTTCCACACCCTCCCAGTTTTGGTTTTCCAATACTTTGTAGTATCTGATTTCCCACAATAAAAAATAACTTTTTTTCATGTAATTTTTGTATGTGTATTTATTAATAATATTTACAATCGAAGCATTGGAATTAAAAATTGTTAATGCCTGAAGCACTCCCGGTTTTTGCTTGGCCGAATGCACGTCTTAGGTATCCATGTCTTGTAAGCCTGTCTTCTGAAAATATTAAAAATAATTAAGATATTAGTTTAAGACCAGGAATAATAATAAGAGTAATTACCATTATTACATCTCCATACAAAATTAAGGGATCTCTCCAGAAATATGCCTAGTTTGCCATGGCCGTTCATTTACCCTCTGATCAGATGTTTAATGTCGGGGATGGGAATTATGAAAAGAAAAAAACAAACACGGGAAATGCAAGCGCAACAGTTCTGGTCCCAAGAAGTCTCAATCGGCCTGGCTGAAATAAATGTAATATTTTGATTAAGTTAAACAACTAAGTTAGTATGAAGTACTATTCATACAACCATTTAATGAACACCGCACACCATTTACCACTGGTGAAGTTTAAAAACATTTCAAGTGACACTGAAATGCAGAGTTTGTGTTAAAGATAGCATCTGGAGGCTTATATTTATTAATGGCGAAAATATCTGTGGTACTAACCTCTGTAACGCTGAAATAAAGAGTATTAAGCAACAACATTTATGTTATCACTTACCTTTTTCTTGTTTTTTAGAATTAACCGAACGATTTTTCACTTTTTTCACTTTTTTGGACGAAATGTAAAATGATGTGACCCTGCATCATATACTTGATAATACCAAAATGCAAAATGCAGATAAATTTGGTGTTCATTTCGTTGTAAGTTAGGGTCACACCTGCCACGATCTGACGATCAAATTATTTTATTTCACAGAAAATGTTTAAAAATATAAAAAACAATAATATTTTTTCTTTGTAATTTTATGGCAATCCTTGATAAATGTGATCAAATTTTTTAATCGTCTTACCACATTACCCACATTCATTCTTATTATTATTTGTAAAAATTGTGAGTAAAATAAATTAAAATCATCAATAAATATTATGATTATAGACATTATGATTATAGTATTTAGTTTAATTTATTTGATTAAAAATTATTAATATTTTTTCTACGAATTTTAAAATAACTAAAAATTAAAGATAAATGTGAGAACAAGATTTTTGGTTTTGGTGTAAATCATAGGATTTTAAAATATTATAAGTTGGTGATTTTTTGTTAAAAAATATTATAATCGTAGTGCCACAGAAATCACACAGCGCATAAGTGGCCTGATATTGATGCTACTCAGAAACCCACCCCCATTTAACGCTCAGAAATTAGCTATCCCCACACCGCCGCCTGCAAAAAGGAGCAGGATTTCAAGAACACAAAAACCAACTTCTTACTTTCATTTATCTTTAATTTTTAGTAATTTTAAAATTCGTAGAAAAAATATTAATAATTTTTAATCAAATAAATTGAACTAAATACTATAATCATAATGTCTATAATCATACTATTTATTGATGATTTTAATTTATTTTACTCATTATTTATTTAATGTGGGCAATGTGGTAAGACGATTAAAAAATTTGATCACATTTATCAAGGATTGCCATAAAATACAAAGAAAAATGTTATTGTTTTTTATATTTTTTTAAACATTTTCTGTGAAATAAAATAATTTGATCGTCAGATCGTGGCAGATGTGACCCTAACTTACAACGAAATTAACACCAAATTTATCTGCATTTTGCATTTTGGTATTATCAAGTATATGATGCAGGGTCACATCATTTTACATTTCGTCCAAAAAAGTGAAAAATCGTTCGGTTAATTCTAAAAAACAAGAAAAAGGTAAGTGATAACATAAATGTTGTTGCTTAATAATCTTTATTTCAGCGTTGCAGAGGTTAGTACCACCATTATTACCATTAATAAATATAAGCCTCCAGATGATATCTTTAACACAAACTCTGCATTTCAGTGTCACTTGAAATGTTTTTAACTTCATCAGTGGTAAATGGTGTGCGGTGTTCATTAAATGGTTGTTTGAATAGTACTTCAGTACTAACTTAGTTGTTTAACTTAATCAAAATATTACATTTATTTCAGCCAGGCCGATTGAGACTTCTTGGGACCAGAACTGTTGCGCTTGCATTTCCCGTGTGTGATTTTTTCTTTTCATAATTCCCATCCCCGACATTAAACATCTAATCAGAGGGTAAATGAACGGCCATGGCAAACTATGCATAATTTCTGGAGAGATCCCTTAATTTTGTATGGAGATGTAATAATGGTAATTACTCTTATTATTATTCCTGGTCTTAAATTCATATCTTAATTATTTTTGATATTTTCAGATCATGTCTTACAAGACATGGATACCTAAGAGCTGCATTCGGCCAAGCAAAAACCGGGAGTGCTTCAAGCATTAACAATTTTTAATTCCAATGCTTCGATTGTAAATCTTATTAATAAATACACATGCAAATATTACATGAAAAAAAGTTATTTTTTATTGTGGGAAATCAGATACTGCAAAGTATTGGAAAACCAAAACTGGGAGGGTGTGGAAAAGCAGATATTGCAAATAGAGGAAAACCATAACTGAGCACGTGTGGAAAATCTATAATGCGGGAAGTCGAAAAACCAGTGGATTTTGTCCTGCATTCTTCTGCCAGAGATTCAGATAGAAACCTCATTTCCCCCTTACTTTTTGTGTCACCCCCGTGTATTTTGAAACCAGAGATGGAAGAAATGTAAGGGGTGAATGAGGTTTAGTCCCTTCCGCTTCTATGGAGAAACCTGATGAAAATATGTTTTTTTCAGAGGAATTTTCCCGGTGGGTATACAAGGTGGTCTCGACAGCTCTGCCGAGGACGTTATTTTTCAGAGAGACAAGCGCTAGAAAGAGATAGAAATAGAATTTCATTCGCACGACTGGCACAAATAACGTCCTCAAAAGAAGGCAGCTCTCGCGACGAGACCACCTTGTATAGTTTCACCATGGACGTGCCTAAATCCATCGGAGTCTCCGTTGATTCGTACATTTAAGTGAATTACAAATTGAATTCACAACCGAACTCTTTTAAAGTTTAATTATTTTTATGAGTGTTAATTTTATTTGTACCAGTTTTAGTCTTATTCAAATACTTTGTCAACTGTCTAAGACAATAGTCACCGATTTTAGATTATATTATAATTATATTATTATAATAAATAGAACGGATGATGTTTTAGGTCCAGTGTATACCATACACCCTAAAAATAGGGAATGATATAACCTAATACTTCTTCTTCATGAAGTGCGGGGCCGAACCTGATTTTAATAATATTACGTATGTCACATTTCAATTGGCATGTAAGGCTTTGGGCTTACTAGAAGATAACACACACTGGTAATATACCCTAAAGGAACAGCTTTATGTAAATCGCCAATTTAATTAGGTGATTTATTTGCTGTGATGTTAATGAATTGTCAAATGACTGGTGCCGCACATCTTTGGGAAATGTATAAAGCAGAACCGAAAATAATCATTATTTTTATTTCTTCAAACAAAAAAATCGGCCACTTATAAAAGCCCTAAAAATATGATTTTTACCAAAATAATTATCTTTGTCCAATCTATGCATTCCCATTATGATTTTTAAATTTATGATTTTTATCTTTTCGGTTCAATGGTAATCTTTATTTTTAATCCAAAAAAAAAATAGGACTCAAAAATAATGATTACACAGGACAACAAAATGGACTTTATTAAAAGGTGCAGGCCTATTGCCATTTAACGGGTGGAATTTGTGCAATCGCGACTTGAACAAAATAGCAAAATTTAATGTTTTGACTTAAAATATCTTCGAAGGTCTGTGCTCAATTATAGTAAAACCTATACCAAAAAATTGCTTAGATTCCCTTCTAAATAATTGAATTTAAGGTTCCATCATAATTTGAGTCAATCAAAGACCATAAGCCATTGAAGTAATTTGTTCACCTCTATTCACAACCAACTTGATGCGGTGAACAGGCTTAAAAAAATGCAAGGAAAAATGTGTGCCCTAAAAAAGTTGATAGGCATCTAGAGGCGTTTTTCCCGAAATTTTGAGATAAATCCCACTATTGTACTTCGAAGGATGGAATTTATAGAATTTTTTCCGTAAGAACGTGAAAAGTAACAAGTATTTTTAAATCCCATTTTACATAAATATCTGACACATTCGTAAAAATTTACCTTTAAATTTGGTTAGCAGTAGGCGCCGAACATCGAAAAATTATATTTATTATATACTGTTATCTTTAAAAAACCTACTGTGTGAAATCACGACCGACTCGTTACGTAAGAGTGTCTTAAAAATACTTGTTACTTTTTAAGTTCTTATGGAAGAAATTATATAAATTGCATCCTTCGAAGTACAATAGTGGGATTTATCTCACAAATTAGGGAAAATACGCCTCTAGATGCCTGTCAAATATTTTAGGGCACACATATTTCCTTGTATTTTTTTAAGCCTGTTCACCGCATCAAGTTGGTTGTGAATAGAGGTGAACAAATTACTTCAATAGCTCAATGGTTTTGATTGACTCAAATTATGATGGAACCTTAAATGCAATTATTTAGAAGGGAATCTAAGCAATTTTTTGGTTTTACTATAATTGAGCACAGACCCTCGAAGATATCTTAAGTCAAAACATTAAATGTTGTTTTTTTTTCAAACCGCGATTGCACAAATACCACCCGTTAAACGCGAAAACTAAGTATGCAGATATGCTTATATACGTCTATATTAACACAATTTAATGTCCATAGGGCTGCACCAAAAACACTGTCGGCCAGTGTTATATCTCATTATTTGGCGCAAATCAAAATAAAATGTTCTTAAAACAAGAAAGGAAGCTAGCTTCGGCCAGCCGAAGCTTATATACCCTTGCAGATAAAAGAAATACCTTTTTAAGTTGTCAGAAATCAAAACGCCTACTTCCTGCAAAGTTACAATGAATTTTCTTATATTTGTTTGATTATTCGTATGGGAGCCTTAAGATATAGTGGTCCGATCCGGCTCGCTCCGACATATGTACTACCTGCAATAGAAAGAAGACTTTTGGGAAAGTTTCATTGCGGTAGCTTTAAAACTGAGAGACTAGTTTGCATAGAAACGGACAGACGGACAGACGGACATGGCTAGATGGACTCGGCTATTGGTGCTGATCAAGAATATATAAACTTTATGTGGTCGGAAACGTCTCATTCACTGCGTTACAATATCTGACTGAAATTATAATACCCTCTGCAAGGGTATAAAAAGAAAACATTTTTTTGTATAGTTTGTGGCCAAACTGCAGAAAAAAAAGAATGCATACAAGCCTCCAAGATATTATCTTCATGGATTCTAGACAAATATAAATTTTGCAAATAGTTATAATTGGACTTTATAAATAATATTTAAAAAAAAAGATATTTTAATTTAAACTTACCAACAACTTTTTGTGGTGTAAAGATATGATCCCGATAAAGAAAAAACTGGCTGTCCAAAATAAGTACTAGTTGTGGAACTTCAACTGCACCAGTTTTTCGAAAAATAGATTCTTCATGTACGGCATTGACTGTTGCAAAGTTAATACCTTAAAGAAATGGTTAGTTAAATTTATTAAATTGTTTTAAATAATTTAGTACCTAACGGTTCCAGTACATCAATTATCTTTTTGAAGGTGCCGACAATTTGAGTGCACTTAAAACACCAATCATTGTAAAACATGATAACGTGGACTTTTTTTGCTTTCTTGGATAAAATATTCTTCTCAAAGTAGTTGGCTGATACAGATAATTTATGGTACAACACAATGTTCTGATCAATAACAAATCTATTTCCGAAAGCATCCACGTTTTGATCTAAAGCAAATCTATTATATCCACTATAATCATATTTTTTTTGAAGGTAATGAGAATCTTCATCCGATATTCCATGTCTGTCAAAAATGCGTCGTCGTTCCGCGTCACTTAAGAGTTCATAAGCTAATTTTATTTGTATAAACTTTTCGCCAGCGCCATCATTTTTAATTTTATCTGGATGCCTAAAAAATATTAAATATTTAAAATTAAATATTACATATATTTAATAAAAACATACGTAAGTAAATAAAGTTGTGAATAGATTAAGGAGTTACATGGTTTTCACGTGCTTAATACTAACACATTTTTTAACCCTTGCAGAGGGTATTATGATTTCAGTCAGAAGTTTTCAACGTAGTGAAGGAGACGTTTCCGACCCCATAAAGTATATATATTCCTGATCAGCATCACTAGACGAGTCGATCTAGCCATGTCCGTCTGTCCGTCAGTCTGTCTGTTTCTACGTTTCTACGAAAACTAGTCTCTCAGTTTTGAAGCTATCGGGTTGAAACTTTCTTAAAAGTTTTCTTTCTATTGCAGGTAGTATATAAGTCGGAACCAGCCGGATCGGACAACTATATCCTATAGCTCACATAGGAACAATCGGAAAAAAATTTGAAAAAAAAATTATAGCTTCGGTGTTTTTTGACATTTTACCTTCCTCTCTTAGGAAAATTACTTTTTATGTATTTCTGAATTTCGGATAAAATTTGAAAAAAATCGGGCGACTATAACATATAGCTGCCATAGGAACGTTTGGAAAATAATGCGAAAATAATAGGAAATAACTGATAGCTTCATTGGTTTTTATTGTATTCTCTTCCACTCTAGGACATGGCTGTTTTTTAATATTTCGAATTAAATTTAACAAAAATCTGACGACTGTGTTATATAGCTGCCACAGGAAGGATAGAAAAAATAATGTCAACATAATACGAATTTTAAGATTTTTCTATTTGTAAAATAATAGAAATGATCTGCAAGGGTATTTAAGCCTCGGCTGGCCGAAGCTAGCTTCCTGCCTTGTTTAGGATGATTTTATTGTATAACTGCTATGCGTATTATTTTCAAAATCCCTCTTTTCAAATGATTTTCCTATTTCTGAAGAAAAACTATAAGAATAACTATAAATTATCCCCAACAAGTCGTGATTAATTTGAACTTGATGTAGAGATTATACTAACTCGTCTGAACTTCGGTCTTGCGTAAAGTTCGCGAATCACCAAGACATAACCTAAAAGTTCACGCTGTCAACACTGAAATCGCGCCAATGGGAAGCACATTAACATCGACGTGGTGTGCATGATTGGAATTACCCTTGGAGACGGGCACATCTGGAGCGCTCATCACGTGCACCTTAGGCCCATCTTTCGTCGCTGGAGCACCCTCTAAGCTGTACGCCTATAATCTAATTTTTTATGCGAGTACTCGCATAGCGGAGCTCGGTACATGCCAATCCCAATATTGTAGTAGGAGCACCTATACAGCGTTTCTCAACTCAAATCCGGAGAACTGCCCAATGCACACTGTGCCAGCCGACCCGAATTTCGTTTTTTCTCTTTATGAAAATAACCAAAATAAGTTTGGGGTCCTTTTTATAATAAATAAAAACAAATTTATGCCCTAGTTTCAAAGAATTCGGGCAAGTAGTATTCTTTTACCGTATTTTCAAAGTGAAAAATTTAACAAATATTGATGGAAAGGAAAAATAATCTAGAAGTCAAAGATGCTGATATAGGTGTTCACTTCTTCACGAAACTTTTAGTAGTGATTATTTTCAACAAGTAAAAAATATAATATAGCTCGTATGGGTTACTTGTTTCCTAAAAGAAATTTGTTAGTTGATTTATAAGGCTTTTTTTTAGCAAGCGAGTACTGTTCAAACCAAAAGTGCGTTTTTTTGTTTTTTTTTCCTAATTTTAAACGACCGGAGAGTACAGACGTGCGACCTTTTCAGAACTAACTGGCTAAAGTGCAAAAAGTACGTAAGTTCCCACATTGATCTAACACCACAGTTAAACATAGAGAATGACATCGACTTCTGTGCTGATGCCCTGGAGTCAGTACTCATGGCAGCAGCCACAACATCAACACCAGAAGAGACAATTTTGCGTAGCAACCAATACAAAACTAAAATCGAACAACTGGTTCGGGAAAAACGACGTCTACGACACGCTTGGCAATCATGCAGATCACCCCATTCGAAGCAACTCTTTAAAGAAGCCACCCCGAGACTCACCAAAATCCTAAAGCAAAAAGAAGAGAAACTGTCGCATCTCTTGTGGAGAGCTCACCCAAATTTAAGCTCTCCGATAGAATCAGTCACTTCCGCTGCGACGAAGACAGAGTTGAAACATTTGCTTTACACCTACGAAATGTATTTCAGCCAAACGCCGCCGCATATTTTTTTCAATTACCGACGGTTAGCTCTGAAATTGCAATTAACTCGATTTTGTTTCAAGCACCTAAAATTGCTAATGTCATTAGGACGGAATTAAAACCGAAAAAGGCTCAAAAAAAAGGCTTCCAAATTGCGCAGCGCATTTTATATGCAAACTATTTAACGGGATCACAAAACTTGGCAGCTACCCCAAAAAATGGAAAAAGTCTGTGGTTATAATGATATAGGAGCCTGGGAAAGACCACAGAATACCCTCATAGTACAGGCCGATAAACTTACTATCGTGCCTGTCCAAATTACTAGAAAAATGCCTGCTCACGCGCATAACACCATATTTAAGAGAATAAAACTTAATACCGGCACATTAATTCGGGTTTCGTGAAAGCCACGGAATCATCGAGCAAGTCAACCGGATATCTTCAGAAATTCGTACAGCCTTCGAACATCGGGAATATTGTAGTGCGATATTCCTCGACGTCTCTCAGGCATTCGACCGAGTGTGGTTTGAAGGCCTTATGCATAAAATCATAACATTACTGCCAGAAAACACTCTACCACAGAGTCTTCGAGGTGAGATGCAATACAACGACATCCAACGAGTATAACATTGAAGCCGGAGTCCCACAAGGTAGCGCACTGGGCCCTACCCTGTTTGTCCTATACACAGCAGACATCCCTACGAACAAGAGGCTGACTACGTCCACATTTGCTGACGACACCGGAATCCTGAGCCGCTCGAGATGCCCAACTAGAGCTACAGCTCAACTGGCTGATCATTTGGTGGTAGTTGAGAAGTGGCTATCAGACTGGCGAATCAAGGTTAGGTTAGGTTAGGTTAACCCGGACGGCCCTCACGGGGCCACGCATAGGCCAATATGTAGATGCGGTTGATGCGCATGAACCTTGAGATAAGTTACGAGGTTTTTATGTCCATAAGGATCGAGGTGTTTTTGGCGAAGGCAAGTAATTCTCCTGGTTCCCTGCTGGAGGCGTCTCCTAGTGATGACAGTACTGGGGCACCGAGGTATCTTCTTCTCGCTCTTGAGAGAGCCGGGCAGTTGCAGATAAGATGTTCCAGGGTTTCGATAGCCCCCGATTCATCACATTTCCTGCAGGCGCGGCTGTTGAGTATTCCGAGTGTGGTTGCGTGTGATGCGGCCAGACAGTGGCCTGTAAGTATTCCCACTAACAGTCTGCAGTCTTTCCGTGGTAGACGCAGTACACTCTGACTGAGTTTGTCGTTGCGCTCTTTGCACATAGTTCTTGAGATTCGGCAGGTCTTGGTATTCCTCCACCTGCTTTTTGCTCGCGTGTCCGCCTGTTTCTCCAGGGCGCTTTGGAGCGTTCGGAGGGAAAAAGGCACGTTCTCCGTTCTGTCGTTCGCCAGCTCTACGCCCTCCTTTGCAAGGACGTCAGCTGTCTCGTTGCCATCGATGCCCTGGTGACTGGGAACCCAATAGATCCGCACTGACTTTGTCGTGCTAAGGTTGTCTAATGCCTCCCTGCTCGCCATCACATTTTTGGAACTGACTGTTGACGACTGCATGGGTCTTATAGCCGCTTGGCTGTCCACGAACAAGTTGACCACATCGCGTGGTCGATTTATATTTTGAGCCACTTCAGCAGCTTTCCTTATGGCGAAGACTACCGCCTGGAATATGCTGCAGTCGTTGGGTAGCTTAAAGGACAGCCTTATTTCAGGGTCCGTACAGTATAAGCCCGCTCCTACTCCTCCTTCCATCTTGGAGCCGTCCGTGTATATATTGAGGTGTTGAGTCTGGTCCCGACCCGTTTTCCAGTCATCTGGGCCCATGAACGAGGTTGTTTTAACCTCCGGGCACGTTCTGGGGGTCATATGGTCCGATTTGTTGATCATGCTTCGGGCGATTGAACTGTGCCCGAAGCTTTGCGCCGTCATGTTACCTGATGCAACTAGACGTTGTGCTGCCTTTCCTGCAGTCAGTTGTGCGTGGATGTCTATGGGGTCGACTCCGAGGATCGTTTCTAGAGCTTTAGTTGGGGTTTACTTCAGCGCCCCCGTTATCCAGACCAATGCCTGCCGCTGAATTCTCTCCAAAAGCTCGGTGTACGTCGTCTTTTCAGTGGCTTGCCACCACACTAAGGCTCCATACAGCAGAGTCGGACGCACCACCGAGATGTAGATCCAGTGCATCAGAGCAGGTAACAGGCCCCATGTGCTGCTAAGCATCTTCTTGGATGCATATAGCGCAATGGTGGCCTTTTTCACCCTTTCCACTACATTGGGTCTCCATGCCAGCTTGCAGTCCAGTACTGTGCCTAGGTACTTGACCTGTGTTTTTGGGGTCAGCCTGGTTACGCCGATTTTCGGGGGTGTCCGTTTTGGTACCTTGTATCTTTTAGTAAAGAGAATGAGGTCCGTTTTGTGCGCATTGATACTGAGTCCCACCTTTTCCACCCACTCACATATCTCCCTGAGTGTTGATTCCATTATAGAGCTGAGGGTCGATGGACAAACTCCCGTAATAATTATGCCTATGTCGTCCGCATAGGCTGTTATTTTTGGGGCTCTCCTCTCGAACCTCTTGATTAGATCGTCGACCACCAAATTCCATAGGAGAGGCGAGAGGACCCCACCTTGTGGTGTGCCTCTGTGTGCCCCCTTTACCATTGAAGCGGTGCCCCACTCTGAATGTACCCGCCTGCAGCTAAGCAGGTTTTTTATCCAGAGGCTTATTGCGGGGTGCGTGTTGGTTGCTTCTAGGCGATCCATTATAGCATCCGTCTTGACATTGTTGAATGCTCCGGATATATCTACGAATACTCCAAGCGCATATTCCTTAATGTGTAGGGCTCTCTCAACGGTTGCTACTAGCGAGTGTAATGCCGTTTCCACAGATTTCCCCTTGGTGTAGGCGTGCTGGTTGGATGACATGAGCCTCCCTACATCATTCCTGATGTGTAGATCCAGCAGCTTTTCCAGTGTCTTGAGTATGAAGGAGGTGAGGCTTATCGGCCTGTAATCCTTGGGGCTCGCGTGACTGCACTTTCCCGCTTTTGGGAGGAAGACAATCCGAGAGATCCTCCATTGGATTGGGATATAGCCCGTGCTTAGACATGCAGAGTATATTTCATATAGCCATGGGGTGATCCTTTCCTTGGTCGCCTGTAACATGGCTGGAAATATTCCATCTAGTCCTGGTGCCTTGTAGCCCGCAAAGGAGTCTATGGCCCAGTTGATTTTTGTAGTTGTTATTAGATCGTTTGGGGGGCGTTCTTCGCCAGTTGCTATGTCTTGGTGTGTGCTGGCGTCTAAGACATCCGTGCATCCTGGGAAGTGCGATTGCATAAGTGCTGTTAGGGCCTCTTCACTGCCCTCAGTCCACTGTCCGTCGTCGCGTTTTAGCTGACTCTGTATGGTAGGTTGCTTTGAAACCAGCTTCCGAAGTCTAGCTGTTTCCGGGACATTCTCGATGCTGGAGCAGAAGATTCTCCACGAGCTTCTCTGCGCCCTGCGTGTTTCCTTCTTGTAATCCCTCAGCATGATTTTATATTCCTCGTTAATGATCTCATCGTCTGCCTTTTTGGCGATTTTGAAGAATTCTCGGAGGTTAAGTTTGGAGTGTAAGTTCCCGATTCCACCATGGTGGCCTGGTCTTCTTCCTTGTTCTTGAAGTCGGGCATGATGCGTGATACGCATCCAGTAATTCCTTGGACAGGGTCTCTAGGGACCTTTCTATGTCTCTCTTGGATTTTACTATGCCTGGGCTGGTCGCGAGTTTCGAGGTCACTGTCCTTGTAAACTTTTCCCAGTTCGTGTTCCGGGGGTTTCTATAGACAGCTACCTTTGGAGTGCTTTTAAAATCATATCTGAAGTGAATATACCTATGGTCCGAGAAAGATGGTGTTTTTAGGACCCTTCATTCGGAGACCAAAGTACTCTGTCCCTTTGCAAGTGTTATATCTAGCACGTTTGACGAGGTGGGACCTACGAAGGAGTGCTCCTCCGCCACGTTTGCTATATATAGATTAATAGACACCACACGCTGTGGTGTGCATTGGCATCTGCACCAATGAGGAGTTGGTCATCCTTCGAGCCTAGCTCCACCAAGCTGCTCAGCTCGTCTGGTGGCGCCGATCTGTCGTGTGCCATGTAGCAGGAGGCTATTAAGAGGCGCTGCTCCTCGCTTTCTAGCATCACCGCAGTCAAGTCGTCAGAGCTGTAATGAGGCATAAGGTTAGCATGGATACCCTTCCGCACAAGTACGGCGCTTCTGTTCCTGATTACCGTTGGTGAGTAGAATGTATTGTAGTTTGAGGACCTTAGTCCGGCCACGATATTGCCCGAGGCAATCCATGGCTCTTGAACCAAGGCTATGTCGACGGGCCCTTGCTCTAAGACAATCAGGAGCTCCGCCGATGCGAGTCTGCTTTTATGAAGATTGAGCTGCAGCACCCTCAACGTCATGGGTGGCTGGCTCATCTCCGCTCGACGGGTTGGCTATTACAGTCAGGTCACCGTCCTCTTCGTATTCCGAGTCGTCCAGAGCGAGTTCCTGGGCGGCATCCACGATGGCTTCCAGACCTAGGTCCTTCTCCACCTCGCCTGCCTGCAGGATGTGTGCGCCTTTGTCGTAAGTGTGTCGCTTCTTGAGGCGCAGGTAGACGCTACCCATGCCCCACGCCATCTTCCCGAATCTTGGGTACAGCAGATCCTCCGCCTCCTTGTTGATTTGGAGAACACTTTGGCCCCCCTCGTTGGGTAGAGGGCTGGCCATGTGCAGAATCTTCCAATTCGCCGTTGGGACTTCTGGATTCTGCCGTTGAATCAGCTTTAGCGCCCGATCCCCTTGGATTGCGACGGGAAAGAGCACTTTCGCCTTTGGTATGGATGGGATTAATTCCCTGTCCACAACCTCTAGCTTGGCGCCCTCCCACAGCGCCTCCAGTTGGCAGACCGCTTGCGTCAGCCACTTCCTGGTCGGATCGTCGTTGCACTTTAGGATTTTCACGCCGTTCAATCACCCTGCACCATCGAATGTGGGCATGGGGGCTGTGGGTGATTCATCCATCCGTGCGAAGAGAGACTCGATCAGTCGCGCATGGACGATCTTCCAGCGCGCCTCCGTCATCTTCCCATTTTCGTCGTTCCTGTCAATGAGTGCCACGATCAGGTGTCGGTTGACTACATCACTGATTTTAGCCCTCTTGTTGGGCTTCTGTGCTGCTTTGGGTGGCGGAGGGCCTGTCTCCTTGGGCCCGCGTTTCCGCTTGCTCACCGGAATGTCTTCGGCGGCACTCTCGTGTGAGCGTTGCCTTTTGTTGGCAAGCATCTCCTCCACCTTGTTGGCAAATCCGCCTGTCGACGCTATCGCGGGTTTGCTTGCGAAGTGCAGCCTTCCTTCCTCAATCCTTTGCTCTGCCCAGGCTAGCTTTTCCTTCTCCTCCTGGGAAAGGTTCGCTTTGTCCTGGAGCTCCTGATCTTGAGGGCTGCCTTGTACTGCGCCTTGGCCTTCATCCCCTCGCTTGTACGCTTCGGCCCTTCCCTACGCGGGGAGTTGGAACGTGGTACCGGCAAGCGGGTATGGCTTGTTTTGGCTTCGTGTAGCACGCTCTCCGAGTCCGAGTCTACTACAACTACGGCACCAGTGCGGCTTAACTTTGCCTGAGATGTTATGGCGAATCAAGATTAATGAACAAAAGTGTAAACATTTAACTTTGATTAGTACGCAGATCCCCCAAGCCACCGATGTAACATATCTCGGCGTCCACCTCGACAGACGCCTAACCTGGCGGAGACACATCGAATGCAAAATGAGTTAAAGTACATCTCAGACTTTAAGCTAGCAGCCTACACTGGATTATAAATTCTTGATCACCTCTGTGTCTGGAATTTAAAGTTCTTCTCTACAACTCCACCCTTAAGCCCATTTGGACTTACGGCTTCCAGCTATGGGGGAACGCGAGCAACAGCAACGTTGACGTCATACAGCGCTCGCAATCAAAAATCCTGCACCATGGTATGTTCGGAACGAAAACATCCACAGGGATCTGAGCATATTACCGGTCAAAGATGAAATATCAAAGCAGAAAGCGGCCTACCATAACAAGCTTACACTGCACCCAAATAATCTACATGACTGTAAGTTAAATTATATTCTTGAGATTTGAAATACTTATTGTTAGTCTCATATAGAGAAGATTCAATAAATAAAGCATATATTGGGTTGTCAAAAAAGTCCTGCGGTATTTTTATTATATTATTTTTTTCTTTTTTTACATCGAGCTTTTAAGTGACTCAAAGCTTCTTCAAATGGTTTATAACGGCTTGATGACTTAAGCCAAGCTCTTGACCGATGCTACGGCTACTACTATACCGGTTTTATAGCAATTTTCTACGACAGGCCTTCCTTCTTTGACCACCTCTGCACCAGAACGAAAACGTTGAAACCATCGTTGTGCGGTGGACATGGAAACTTTATCGTGTCCATAAACTGCACAAATTTTATTGGCGGCTTGAGATACATTTTTGCCTTTATCGTAGTAGTACTGTAAAATATGCCGTATTTTCTCTTTATTTTGCTCCATGATTGCCACGCTATAACTCACGAACGACTTACATGAAAAAAATTATTTTTTATTGTGGGAAATCAGATACTACAAAGTATTGGAAAACCAAAACTGGGAGGGTGTGAAAAAGCAGATATTGCAAATAGAGGAAAACCATAACTGAGCACGTGTGGAAAATCTATAATGCGGGAAGTAGAAAAACCAGTGGATTTTGGCCTGCATTCTACTGCCAGAGATCAAGATAGAAACCTCATTTCCCCCTTACTTTTTGTGTCACTTTTTGTGAAACCAGAGATGGAAGAAATCTAAGGGGTGAATGAGGTTTTAGGTTAGGTTAGGTTAGGTGAGCATGGTTGGGGATTATAGACTAATCCCCTCACTTAGGCCGCCATGGGCCCCTTGTGATACCATATGATCTCAGAAAAGATCCATTTCCCTAGCTCATGGGTTATTGGGTTTCTCGAACCAGTTGGTTCTTTTCAGAAAACAAAGGAGTTTGGGTATGCTGGTGCCTTGTATGGCTGCAAGGTTTGGAAGCGTGTAGCTTCCTAGTGTTTGAAAACGTTTGAGGTTGTGTGCTGGGCAGAAGCACAGGAGGTGTTCAATGTTCTCCTCTTCTTCTATCTGTTTACAGCTGCGACAGTAGTCGTAGCTGCTGAGTCCTAGCCTGCGCGCGTGTGTCCCTAAAAGACAGTGGCCCGTGAGGGCATTAATTAAGGTGGAAATGTCTGCCCTGTTACATTGTAAGAGGGTTTTGGTTCTTTTCGGATTATAGTTACCCCAGGTAAGCCTGGAGGTGTGGCATGTTGAGATCGTATTCCAACGGTTGTTGGAGAGGGTGTACAATCTTTGCTTGAGGAGAAGCTTGCAGGTAGCTATGGGCATGCCCACCGTGTCCTTATCGCGAAGGATGTCGGTGGTTGTCCCTTGCCTTGCTAGTTCGTCCGCTATGCAGTTGCCTTCAATGTTACGGTGTCCAGGCACCCAAATGAGGCTGATTCTGAGATGAGTGGCCATCTCGTTCAGAGATTTGCGGCATTCAGAGATAGTAAGTGAGTTAGTTGAGTAGGAGTCGAGGGCCCTGAGGGCTGCTTGACTGTCCGAAAAGATGAAGATGTCTGTATTGCAGTGTTTTGTTGTATCCAGGTAAGACATGGCTTCCTGGATTGCCATCACTTCCGCTTGGAAGACACTACAGTGATCTGGTAGTCGAAAAGAGACTTTTATGTCTAGTTCAGGCGAGAAGACTCCCCCTCCTGTTTGCAAGTTAAGCTTGGAGCCATCCGTGTATATATTGACGGCGTTCTCGATCTGGTGAGGGAGGTGGTCCCATTCTGAGCGGGTGGGTATGAGAACCTTATAAGTTTTTTCGAAATTGACTATGGGTGGGACGTAGTCTGTTCTGTGTGGTATATAACGCTGGTTTGTAAGTATACTGGAGTGACCTGATGAGCCTGTTGACCATGCCGACGCTTCGCGGAGCCTCAGCGCCGTTGCTGATGCCCAGCTTTTGGCAAGCAGGTCTAGAGGTTCTAGGTCAAGAATTGTATTCAATGCTTCAGTGGCGGTTGTGCGAAGCGCCCCACTTATGCAGAGTTCTGCGCTTCTTTGGATCTTGTGCAGATTCTTGAGGTTGCAATTCTTTTCTAGGGAGTGCCACCAGACGATGATTCCATAGAGGAGAATGGGTCTGACTATTGCAGTGTATAGCCAGTGAACTATTACGGGAGAGAAGCCCCACTTTCTCCCTATAGCTTTTTTACAAGCAAAGAGTGCTATGGCCGCTTTGCGTGTGCGGTCCGCGATGTTTCTTGTCAAGGATGACGCCTAAATACTTTGCTTGGTTGCTAAGAGTAAGGCGAGTTTGGTGTAGTTTTGGGAGAGTTAGGCTTGGTATCTTATACTTCCTTGTAAATAGAACTAATTCTGTCTTTTCTGGGTTGACACCCAGTCCGCAGCGCGCTGTCCACCTTGAGAGTGAGGATAGGGCTGTCTGCATCAGGTTGCATAGCGTTTGAGGAAATTTTCCTTGCATTAGGATAACCACGTCGTCCGCATAGGCCACCACTTTTGTTCCCGCTTCCTCTAGAACTGATAGAAGTTTATTAACAACTATAACCCATAGCAGAGGGGAAAGTACACCGCCTTGCGGTGTTTCTCTACTAACGTTCCTAGTCGATTGTGCTGATCCCATACTGGTGAGTATGGTGTGAATGAGTCCCACTATAGGACGCTCAATGCCTAGTTCCGTCATAGCGCCAGTGATAGCCGTTGGGGTGACATTGTTGAATGAGGTTTACTCCCTTCCGCTTATATGGAGAAACCTGATGAAAATATGTTATTTTCCAGAGGAATTTTTCCGGTGGGTAATGCTGCTCAGAAACCCACCCCCATTTAACGCTCAGAAATTATCTATCCCCACACCGCCGCCTGCAAAAAGGAACAGGATTTCAAGAACACTAAAAGCAAAATTCTCACTTTCCCGCTGGGTTGGGTCGACCGAATGGGCTACTGTAAAGCTAGCCGAGGCAGCCATATGAACGAAGTGGTGTTTCACACACAATCCGCAATGTTAAGGCTATCCAATAAAAAATTTTTTTTTAAATATATAGTCGTTGTTTTAGCTATAGCGATTTTAAAATGCAAATCTTACGTGGGCCACCCAGTATTGAAGAGCATAAGCGTTCGGATCAGTAACGTCTCATCAACTATGTTCAGAGTCTAAGGTAGCACCTTTGAAAATGCTAACTATACCTAAGTTGGAGTTGTCAGTTGCATTACTACTGGCAGAGCTCATCACCAGTATAAAGCATATCTCGCCATACCCTGTGACTTTGACTGTTGGTCGGATTCAACTATCGTGTTGTCTTGGATAAGAGAAGCAGCATCATGCTTCAAAATTTTCGTATCCAACAGAATTGCGCAAATCCACGAGTTAACGGATGGAATGTCATGGCACCACGTTCCGACTGACATAAATCCTGCCGATTTAGTACCTCGAGTCTGTTCGACAGCCTGGCCGGCAAGCGTGAGACCTCTTCGCGATCTACCCGAACAAAGACACGTCACCTTGATCAGCTGCGATGGATATTTAAAATAACAGCAAGTACCAAAATTCCTTTGGAAAACTTCAGCGTGTATTTGCTTATATATAATACATCGCACACTGTGGCGAAAACGCCAAAAGTCTGCCTTAAATCATCGGAGCCCTATGGCGACCATCTTTTTTTATTAACTTAACTTGATTACAAATAAAAATTATTCAAATCGGTCAACTATATCTTATAGCTGCCATATAAGCGCTTATTACAAAGTGGTATATCTCGGTTCTATTTCAATATTTGTTTATATAAATCTGGATTAAGTCATTATTTATCAATTTAACTCCATGTTTACCATTTTTTTTTAATCGATGATATCTTATAGGTGTCATAAAATCGGTCAAGGAAATATTGCATATTTTCAAAAAATTTGGTAGAAATAGGTATTTATTTCATATCTATATTTTTAGTAAAATAACATAATTATACCCGTTACTCGTAGAGTAAAAGGGTATATTGTTTTCGTGCAAAAGTATGTAACAGGGAGAAGGAAGCGTTTCCGACCCTATAAAGTATATATATCCTTGATCAGGGTCACTAGCCGAGTCGATATAGCCATGTCCGTCTGTCCGTCCGTATGAACGCTGAGATCTCGGAACTATAAAAGCTAAAGGGTTGAGATTTCACACACATATTCTGGGGCTTCCTACGCAGCGCAAGTTTGTTTCATCGAAGTGCCACGCGCCCCCTAACGCCCACAATCGCCATAAACGATTTTCAAATGTGTCTGGCGCCCAGACAGACCTTTAAAGATTTCCGAGAAGTATAAATGCAATTTTGTTTAGTATATTTATACCTACCGAAATGTAGAAGACATTTTTCAAATCGGACCATTCATTAAAAAGTTATTCGCAATAAAAAAAATGTTATATATCCATCTCCCTCGCACTCCCTTTAGCTGAGTGACGGGTATTAGATAGTCGGGACACCAACCCGACTATAGCGTTCTATGTTTTTTTTTTTAGTTTTTTTGTTTGCTTTTAAATTTTTTAAAGTTTTTTGTTTCATTTTGAACATTTTTTTTGTAGTAGTTTTTCAAGTATACAATTTAAAATCCATTCAGGGACCAAAAATAACAATAATTTTATTTTTTAAACAAAACAGCAACCACACTATCCCTAGAATCAAATGATTTCCACCGAAATCATTCATTTTATTAATGGTCTTTACCTTTCTTTCAATTTAAAAAATTCATATTAAATGAACAATGTTAAAAAAAAAAACTTTAAAAAAAATGTGGTTTTCAGTCGGAGTTGAACTCGACAAGATCCGCAGTTGAGCGACTACACCCCTAGCCCGCAAGGCCTTGTAACGGGGCATCAGACAGATGCGACATTGAGCCTATTTCACAGTAGAGCAAACGACATTATACACTAACACAACCAAAGAATCTAACACGGACCACGAACACTAGGAAGATTGTAAATTCACTTTCTGAATCCACACCAAAAATGTTGACGTACATATGAGCGTTACACCTCTTAGTGTTTATATTCTCTTTGGTAGAACAAATACATGTTAAAGTATAGTTAAAAGGCAATTCGATTTTAACTAGTTGCAATTGAACTACATATGATCCAAAAATATAGCCTAGAGTGTAAATGTCTTGGAAAATGTAACACCAAAGAAATCAAACAGTCTTTGTAAATTATTTTTTTGTTTGCTAGGTGATCCAAAAATATAGCCAGAGTGTAAATGTATTGGAAAATGTAACACCAAAGAAATCAAACAGTCTTTGTAAATTATTTTTTTGTTTGCTAGGTGATGCTATAGTTATACCCGTTACTGGTAGAGTAAAAGGGTATATTGTATTCGTGCAAAAGTATGTAACAGCTAGAAGGAAGCGTTTCCGACCCCATAAAGTATATATATTCTTGATCAGGATCACTAGCCGAGTCGATCTAGCCATGTCCGTCTGTCCGTCTGTCCGTCTGTCTGTCCGTCTGTCTGTCCGTCTGTCTGTCCGTCTGTCTGTCCGTCTGTCTGTCCGTCTGTCTGTCCGTCTGTCTGTCCGTCTGTCTGTCCGTCTGTCTGTCCGTCTGTCTGTCCGTCTGTCTGTCTGTCTGTATGAACGCTGAGATCTCGGAAACTTTAAAAGCTAGAAGATTGGCATTTTGCCTGCAGATTCTAGGAGTTCCTAAGCAGCGCAAGTTGGTTTCAAAAAGGTGCCACGCCCCCTCTAACGCCCACAATCGCTTATATACGATTTTAAAAATTTCAATATTTCGGAAAAGTAAAAATGCAGTTTTATTGTGTTTATCAATACCTATCGAAATGTAGAAGAAATTTTTCAAATCGGACCATTCGTTAAAAAGTTATGCGTGTTCAAAGTTTCTATCTCCATCTCCCTCGCACACCCTTTACCTGAGTAACGGGTATCTGATTGTCGGGGCACCCGACTATAGCGTTCTCTCTTGTTTTATTTTAAACTTAGTTTAATCTGTCGGAGGCAACATATATGTGAAAATCACTGTTTTAAAAATGTCTCACACTAAAATTTATAAACCTTGATAGTGCATTGCAAAATGTGATCAGTTAGTGTGTCTACAAATTCAAAGGTCCCCGGTTCAAGTCCTAGAAAGGGAACTTGCCTCAAAAAAGTAAGTGTGTTTTAATACCATTTATTTATCATTTGCCGTATTTGATAATATAATAACAAGCAGAACTCCTTTAAGGGACCGCGCCTTCCAATTGGCCAATTAGGAGAGCGTCAAATTTAATTTATTTTCCAAGGATTTATTGGTTGATAGACCCATTTTTAGATTTTTCGACAGCCATTAGTGCAAAACTGGTTACAAATAAACAAGTTGTTTCCGATGACAAGCCTATGAAAAATGGACCAGTTCGTTAGAAGAGAACGGACATAACTTTAACTAGTTACCATTCCTACCTCGACTAGTATTTTACTGGACCAAAACTGATCCCGTTTCCTGCAGGGGTGGTTTCGATAAATACGCGATTTAAAAGTGTTGCGTCAGGCTAAACGCCCAGAAGAATATAACTTTTCGTAAAGAATTGGTTCGATAGAATTGAAATTTTAGGAGTGTAATCTAGACAACTGTAATTAATTTAAAAAAAATGTTTCTTTAAAACTCTCTGTAACCTTTAAAAAAAAAAAGGAACTTGGTAACAAAAAATCACTTTTGTACATAATTCTACGTTAAATTCAACATAATTTAACGCTTTAAAATAGACTTACCACTCTTTTGCCAACTGTTTGTAAGCCTTCCTTATTTCCTGTGCAGTAGCAAAGTTGTTTACTCCTAATATAGCATATGGGTCATTTAAAGCAAATACACATATTTTGGATGTTGCACAAAGGACCAGGATTGTGATTGTAAAATAGTTCTTTAATAAAGGTATCGACATCTTATAACCGTGAACTGTAAGTATAGACATTAATCAAAATTATTATTATAGTCTATATCATTTACAAAAAAAAAAAACAAGTTTAAGGACCGTTTTTTCGTTCGCATGTTAAACTAAAAGTTGGTTTTAAACTCTGAATTTGTCTAGGTCTAAAACCTATTTACTACTGTGCACAATATTTTCTTCATTATACCCATTACTCGTAGAGTAAAAGGGTATATTGTATTCGTGTAAAAGTATGTAACAGCTAGAAGGAAGCGTTTCCGACCCTATAAAGTATATATTCTTGATCAGGGTCACTAGCCGAGTCGACATAGCCATGTCCGTCTGTCCGTCTGTCTGTCTGTCCGTATGAACGCTGAGATCTCGAAAACTACAAAAGCTAGAAGGTTGAGATTTTCTACACATATTCTTGGGCTTCCTACGCAGCGCAAGTTTATTTCAAAAAGGTGCCACGCCCCCTCTAACGCCCACAATCGCCCACTAACGATTTTAAAATTTGTCTGGCGCCCACACGTTTAAAGATTTCCGAGAAGTATAAATGCAATTTTGTTTAGTGTATTTATACCTACCGAAATGTAGAAGACATTTTTCAAATCGGACCATTCATTAAAAAGTTATTCGCAATAAAAAAAATGTTATATATCCATCTTCCTCGCACTCCCTTTAGCTGAGGGTATTAGATAGTCGGGACTCTTGTTTTTAATTTCAACTAGAGAGAACGCTGAAGTCAAGTGTCAGATACTCATTTATTTGTTTATTTAAAGCAATGTACTGATCAATAGACTTAAAACTATAAAAATAAAAACATCATAAATTTAAAAAAGAAAAAAAAATTTTTTACAAAATTAAGTCGATGAAGAAAGGAACGCAATAACTTTTAGCGAATTAGCCTTGGCAGAGCACTCATAGGATAAGAGGTGGTAAAATTCATTATAGTTATCGCATAGGATTGGGAAGGGGTCGAAACGGGAGTAGTTTGACCTGCACACAGGAAGTGCTAATGGACGGAATCGGCGAGTAGCTCTGCAAGGAACGTTCCAATTGAGGGCAGCTAACAGATCAACAGAGTCGACGGCGCCAGTGATGAGTTTGTGAAGTAATATCACACCATAACAGGTCCGACGATCCTTTAAGAGGCGCAACCTGTCTCTATAAGAATGCAAACGGCGTGCCTCCTCCCAGTTTAAGCCTCGTAGTGCAAAAAGGAGAAATTGCTTTTGGATGGATTCTATCATATTTTGATAGTGCTCATATTGTGGAGACCAAACACTGGAGCAGTACTCTAATGTAGGACGAATTAGAGAGACGTAAAGGAGCTTAGTGGTGAAAGGGTCATCAAATTCCTTAGACCAGCGTTTGATAAAGCTTTATTAGAGATGGTACTGACGTGGCGGTTGAAACAAATCTTATGGTCAAACAGGACACCAGCGTGATCTATTGAGTATGTACAAATATATGGATTGGAGCGATAGAATGACATGGATTTACATGTATCTGGATTTAGCAGTAGCTTGTTGACTAGGCACCAGGATTGAAGGTTATTTAAGTCGAGCTGGAGCTGCATGTAGGAACTATGTGAGGTCAAATGCTTACACAACTTGACATCATCCGCAAACATAAGCACTTTGGAGGACTCAATAACTTGAGGAAGATCATTGATAAATAAGCCAAATAGTAGAGGACCGAGGTGACTGCCTTGTGGTACCCCCGAATTTACGGAAACAGCTTTTGAATAAATGCTGTTGTACTGGACCTTTTGGGTACGATTTGTTAAATAAGAACGAAGCCATGTCAGTAGAGTTGGAGGAAATCCGAGGAGGAGGATTCTGGTATTATTTGTGGAATAGGTGGATTGGAAAAAGTCCGCAAACAGGTTGCCAATATCTTGATCATTAGATGCAGATACATTATTTAGTTGTAGTGATGGAGGAAATTTGTTGGCATTGCGCTTTGAGTTGACGAAGGGGTAAAATAATTTAGGATTGCTGCGAAATTCGTTTTTACAGCGTAGGAGGTAGCTGTTAGTAATAGTAATTGGATTTAGCAACGCTGTACTTGAAATAATCAGACTGAAGACTTGCTTTGGCGTACTTCTTATAAAGTATAGTTTTTATATTTTTTAAGTGAGCCAAGTGTTTGGAAGACCATGGAGGGCTGTTAGAGTTCCTAACAGCTGTGGAAGGGACAAATTCATCAAACATGGAATAAATGACATTATAAAAAGTAGAAATGGCCTGTTCAAGAGGAAGACTATCAAGACAAGACCAATCCACTGAAGATAGGGATCTCGACATTTGCAAATAATTGACATGCCGAAAGCAACGAGTCCGCCAAGGGGCTTCAAAGGAATTAAGTACTCGAAAAATACCACTAATGGCTAGTTGGAGTGTAGGATGATGAGAGTCTCAGGAGTGGTCAATGGAGTGGTACGTGTGACAATGGCATCACAAAGGTCAGACACAAAAATAAGATCTAAAAGTCTTCCATTCGCATTGCAAATTGAGTTAACTTGACCAAGAGATAAGTCAATAAGACCGTCGACAAAATCGTTTTGATCACCAGGAACTAGGGCAATTAGATCGACACTCAGCTTAAGTGAGTACGAGGGAGATAAAAATATAAAAGCATAACTTTTTAATAAATGGTCAAAATTTAACGATATTTGGAGGGGGTATATAGGTTTTGATAACACTAGTCTACATCAAAAATGCTCCCAAGAAATTAATGGAAAATTCTGTTAGTTTTAAACACACACCACGAAAAAACTAACATATTTTTCGGTGGCACAGTATTTATAAAAAAAAAAAATCATTTTAAAAAGTTCTTAAAAAAAATATTTCTTGAGTATTTTTAAAAAGTAATGTTATAACTAGTTAAATAAAATACCAAAACAGTTTTCTGCTTGCAAATCTACATGTTAAGATCAGGTATGGCTGCGGGTTCTCAAGTTGTCTTATAAATATTAGTAATCAAAATTATTTCAGATTTGTTTATTATTTGTAAATTTTTATATTTTTTAAATATCTCACTCAGCTAGTTTTGTAGTTTACATGTCGTCTTACTCAGCTAACATGTGTTCGAGGATCAAGTTTCAGAAGTCCGATCTGGTTTCAGAATTAATTCCGAATTAACACCGAAAGCACTTTAGAATTTGTTGCTGTTCGTATTAACGTTCATGACTATTTTGTTTACGTCTCATGCTCGTATATTCAACCCCGGTCCGATTTCAATGTATATCTGCAGCACCTTGATCATATTCAAAGTATTCTCTTCACCCTCGGCAATAACGACCATCTCATTGTTATGGGCGACTTTAATCTGCCTGCCGTTTCCTGGATGTCATCACCTGATTCAAATGTTCTTGTTCCTACTTTACCTCACGAGTTGGTACATGGCCTTATCGACCTCTCATTGGGACAATTAAACTCAATTCACAACTCCTCGAATAGAATCTTGGACCTTATTTTTGCGTCAGAGTTCTCCAATGCCTACGTTTCTAGATTTGACCCGCTCGTTAGTCCTGAAGACGATTATCACCCTACACTTGAGGTCACTCTGGAAGCTTCGGCTCCTTTATTGCCAGGTCCTGAAATCGAAACAGCATCTTTTCGTTGCTTTCGTAAAGCCAACTTTACTGATATGAATCATTGTTTATCCGAAGTAGATTGGTCTTTTATGGATTTAAACGAAGAACCTTCTAACATTGTTAAACAGTTCTACGGCATTCTCGACACGGTTTTCGATCTGTATGTGCCTTCATTTCCCTCACCTGATGTTTCTCATAAGCCTCCTAGGTTCACTCGTAGACTCTCTTACTTAAAAAACTGCAAGTCCAGACTTTTTAAGAAATTTAACAGGACTGGGACGCAAGTAGACCATTCGAGATACCTTACTGCGCGTTCTGAATTCATAACTCACAATTCCCAATGCTACAAGAATTACCTTGATCGTTGCAAAAATGAGTTTCATGATAACCCCAAGCAGTTCTACGCATTTGTTAACTCCAAACGCAAGTCTCACCATGCTGTCTTCATCTGGACTCCGTTTCTACTTTTAATGAGTCCGATATTGCCAATTTATTTGCAAAATTTTTTCAGTCCACGTAATCATTCATAAGTTCTGCGTATCCCTTCTCACTTCCGCACTCTAATGGTATGTTTATGCCAATAATCAGCGTAGATGATGTTTTTCAAAATCTACAAACAATCAAGTCATCCTTCTCTTCTGGTCCCGATCTTGTACCAAGCTGTGTTTTAAAATATTATGCTAGTGCATTGTGTGAGCCATTGTCAAAACTATTTCAGTTATCCCTGCAGCACTCATTTTATCCAGAAGTTTGGAAGGAATATTTTATAATTCCGCTTCATAAAAAGGGTAGTAAATCAAACATTGATAACTACCGAGGGATTGCAAAACTCAGTGCTATTCCCAAATGCTATGAACAGTTAATCACTGCTCAGCTTCAGCACCAATGTAGCTCAATAATGTCCCCAACACAGCATGATTTTATAAAACGTAGATCAACATCAACCAATCTTCTAGAGTTTACCACTGTTAACGCGTTTCTACGCGTTTAAAACCAACACCCAAACTGATGTAATTTTTACAGATTTCAGTAAGGCCTTCAATTCTGTGAACCATCTGCTACTGTTAAAAAAACTTACGCTTTTGGGATTTCCGATCTCGTTGACGAAGTGGATCTCTTCATATTTATTGAACCGGACTCAGAGACTATTATTTAAAAATTCGATCTCAAACATCGTCCATGTGACTTCTGGCGTTCCTCAAGGGAGTCACCTTGGACCACTTCTGTTTGGAATTTTTATAAATGACTTGCCTCAAGTAATTCTCTCTTCCCACGTGATGATGTACGCCGATGACGTAAAACTTTGTATGCCCTTAACAAACTTTGATTCTCTTAAACAATCTGCAATCATGGTGCCTCCAGAACCTGCTGTTCTTAAATAATTCTAAATGTAGCTTCATGTCCTTTTATCGGAAAAGGCTTTTCTCACTCTTTAACTATTCCATTGGGACGAGCGATCTTGAACGCATTAATTCCGTAACAGATCTTGGAGTTTTATTTAGCCACAACTCATAAAAAGGGTAGTAAATCAAACATTGATAGCTACTGACGGATTGCAAAACTCACTGCTATTCCCAAATTCTTTGAACAGTTAATCTCTGCTCAGCTTCAGCACCAATGTAGCTCAATAATGTCCCCAACACAGCATGGTTTTATGAAACGTAGATCAATGTCAACCAACCTTCTTGAGTTTACCACTGTTTTTAGAAACGCGTTTAAAACCAACACCCAAGCTGATGTAATTTTTACAGATTTCAGTAAGGCCTTCGATTATGTGAGCCCTCTGCTACTGTTAAAAAAACTTACGCTTTTGGGATTTCCGATCTCGTTGACGAAGTGGATCTCTTCATCCTTATTGTACCGGACTCAGAGAGTATTATTTAAAAATTCGATCTGAAACCTCGTTCATGTGACTTCTGGCGTTCCTCAAGGGAGTCACCTTAGACCACTTCTTTTTGGAATTTTTATAAATGACTTGCCTCAAGTAATTCTCTCTTCCCACGTGATGATGTACGCCGATGACGTAAAACTTTGTATGCCCTTAACAAACTTTGATTCTCACGTACTCCTACAAGCGGACTTAAACAATCTGCAATCATGGTGCCTCCAGAACCTGCTGTTCTTAAATAATTCTAAATGTAGCTTCATGTCCTTTTATCGGAAAAGGCTTTTCTCACTCTTTAACTATTCCATTGGGACGAGCGATCTTGAACGCATTAATTCCGTAACAGATCTTGGAGTTTTATTTAGCCACAACTCATAAAAAGGGTAGTAAATCAAACATTGATAGCTACTGACGGATTGCAAAACTCACTGCTATTCCCAAATTCTTTGAACAGTTAATCTCTGCTCAGCTTCAGCACCAATGTAGCTCAATAATGTCCCCAACACAGCATGGTTTTATGAAACGTAGATCAACGTCAACCAACCTTCTTGAGTTTACCACTGTTTTTAGAAACGCGTTTAAAACCAACACCCAAACTGATGTAATTTTTACAGATTTCAGTAAGGCCTTCGATTTTGTAAACCATCTGCTACTGTTAAAAAAATTTACGCTTTTGGGATTTCCGATCTCGTTGACGAAGTGGATCTCTTCATACTTATTGAACCGGACTCAGAGAGTATTATTTAAAAATTCGATCTGAAACCTCGTTCATGTGACTTCAGGCGTTCCTCAAGGAAGTCAAAACTCAGTGCTATTCCCAAAATCTTTGAACAGTTAATCACTGCTCAGTTTCAGCACCAATGTAGCTCAATAATGTCCCCAACACAGCATGGTTTTATGAAACGTAGATCAAAGTCAACCAACCTTCTTGAGTTTACCACTGTTTTTAGAAACGCGTTTAAAACCAACACCCAAGCTGATGTAATTTTTACAGATTTCAGTAAGGCCTTCGATTATGTGAACCATCTGCTACTGTTAAAAAAACTTACGCTTTTGGGATTTCCGATCTCGTTGACGAAGTGGATCTCTTCATATTTATTGAACCGGACTCAGAGACTATTATTTAAAAATTCGATCTCAAACCTCGTCCATGTGACTTCTGGCGTTCCTCAAGGGAGTCACCTTGGACCACTTCTGTTTGGAATTTTTATACCCTTGCAGAGGGTATTATAATTTCAGTCAGATATTGTAACGCTGTGAAGGAGATCAGCACCAATAGCCGAGTCCATCTAGCCATGTCCGTCTGTCCGTTTCTATGCGAACTAGTCTCTCAGTTTTAAAGCTATCGCAATGAAACTTTCCCAAAAGTCTTCTTTCTATTGCAGGTAGTACATATGTCGGAGCGAGCCGGATCGGACCACTATATCTTAAGGCTCCCATAGGAATAGTAAGATTTTTTTATTTTAAATTTTATGTAGGCGTGGTGATTTTGAACAATTAGAAATCATGACAACCAAAACGTATTCAGTTCAGTTGTGTTCAAAGTGTTCATGTGTTCAGTTCAGTGCTCAGAGTTAAGTTCAAAGCTAATAATAATAATAAATAATAAAAATGTTTTCGGTTCAGCTTAACGCTAAAACAGATCAACGTGAAAACAGTTTCTTGTTCGGCTCAACAATATCAAAAGTTTTATTTGAAAAATTGTTAAAAATGTCTACAAATTATTCAAAATGCCGCCACTGTATATCGTTAACAATTAGCGCTTTGAAATACTCTAAAGAAAACGGAACAAAGCGATAAGTTCACTGTTAACAAGAGAGAACGCTATAGTCGGGTTGGTGTCCCGACTATCTAATACCCGTCACTCAGCTAAAGGGAGTGCGAACGCTGTACTCGGGTTGGTGTCCCGACTATCTATTGGGGCTAAAGGGAGTGCGAGGGAGATAGATATATGAACAATTTTGATTGCGTATAACTTTTTAATGAATGGTCCGATTTGAAAAATGTCTTCTACATTTCGATAGGTATTGATAAACACAATAAAACTGCATTTTTACTTTTCCGAAATATTGAAATTTTTAAAATCGTATATAAGCGATTGTGGGCGTTAGAGGGGGCGTGGCACCCTTTTGAAACAAACTTGCGCTGCGTAGGAACTCCTAGAATCTGCATGCAAAACGCCAATCTTCTAGCTTTTATAGTTTCTGAGATCGCAGCGTTCATACAGACAGACGGACAGACAGACAGACAGACGGACAGACGGACAGACGGACATGGCTAGATCGACTCGGCTAGTGATCCTGATCAAGAATATATATACTTTATAGGGTCGGAAACGTTTCCTTCTAGCTGTTACATACTTTTGCACGAATACAATATACCCTTTTACTCTACGAGTAACGGGTATAAAAATAAAAATGTACATTGCTTTCTTTGACTTTTTATTTTAACTGCAAGGGTATATAAACTTCGGCTTGCCGAAGTTAACTTCCCTTCTTGTTTTTTATCAAAAATAAAACTCACTTGGACGCCACGGCTTTTCTATACCGATTTTGGGCGTTCTTTTTACGTAGTTCTATAAAACGAATGCAGACGTATCACGTCTGACAACAAAAGCTTCAACTTGGCTTCTGCATCCCGTTAAATGGTATTTTAATTTTAGTCAGTAAAGGATATACTTCCAGCCATTGTTTATGTTTATGTTTTAAAAAATAGTCGAAATGCTCTTTTCCTTCTCTCTCATTCTACAAGAACTACTTATCTAATTAAGGCCGCGAGTTCTTTAACACAACCTGGAACAACATTTAACAAAATACCACTACTTTTTGATATCTTTAGTTAGTCCACTAATCTATGTAGAGAAAGTATCCACACAATCAGCTCCCCTTTTTCCTAAGGTTTTTGAAAAGTCGATTACAATGTCAAACGAACTATAAGAAAAAGGTCCTTAGCTAGGTAGAGAAAGTATCCTCTTCTTCTTAAGAATTCGCAGTTTTTATAGAACGGATTTAAATATCCAACCAAGTATAAGTCCAGGGCTTTAGGTAAGTAGAGAATGGTCCACAAAATCTAAACTTTTACTTGTTCCTAAGAATTCGGGGTTCTAAAAAAATCGAATTTAATATCGAACCTTTTCTTATAGTTAGTAAGATATTTAAATCAGTTCTTTAAAAACCGCGAATTCTTAAGAAGAAGAGAAGCTGATTGTGTGGATACTTTCTCTACTTAGCTATATTCTTATAGTTTGTTTGATATTTGGATCGATTCTTCAATAATCGCGAACTCTGAAGAAGAAGATAAGGAATAAATAGATTAGCCAAAGAGGATTACTAAGGTGTTTTCCTTTTTTGCGTACGTCGATCCTAAGTGCTTGATTTTTTGGTTCAAAAAATAGATCAATAATCATTATTTACTGTCCCTGGTTTTTTTATTTTGTTAAAATCAAACTAATTTTCAGACCAAACATTTACGAAAATAAAATACAACTTATTTTTCTTAAAAAATACCAACACAGTTGTGAGGAGTCACCGAACTGACCCCCCACATTTTTGACACTATTAAGATAATCAGCCACGGAGGCAAGAATTAAAAATGGCCACGGAGGCATTATTAGGTTTAATAAACAAAAGACTAGTAGCCCTGGAGGAATAGATCGATAGTTAAGTCTAGTATTTAAGTGTTTTCTAGTTGGTATTTTGGTGCCAGGAAGGCCGATAGATTAATATTCTTAAGAATACTCGTGTGAATATTTTTACGATAAGTGCGATCACTACGTTTTACGTTTTCTACGCCCGAACGCATCGGTTGCACGACACCGGCACCCAGCGAGATCACCGCCAGGACACCGGCTCCGGACCAAGATCAGGGACTAGTGAAGTAAGTTAACCAACGAGTAAACCAAAACCTACTGTGCGGGTAAAGACCAGAGAGCTGCAACGAGTCAATCATTTTCGAGTACACCCGATCATTTACTCGTATCCGTTTTGATTAATCGCTTCGGGTGAGCGAAATAAAATGAGCGGTGAGCGAATGCGATCGTCCCATGAATGATCGTTTGTGATCGTTCAAGTATGTGATCTGATCGTGTGTGAACGTTCGGCTTGAAGATTTTACCCGTTTGTGATCGAATATTTTGTGCAATCGATTGGTGTGATCGTGCTTCGCGCTTATCGGTATGGCCGTGCAGTTCGAGTTATTGCTTTACAACAAGTAATGGATATTGAAAGCGTTTCAGAACTAATATCAAATGGAACCTACATGTCAGGCCAACGGAAATGAAAAAGTTCCATATGAAGTCAATATAGTTTAATTTAATCTTACATAAATATTTCTTATAAAACTTGCCTTAGTTCGTAAGCATACATGAAGTCAATATCGTTTAATTTAATCTTACATAAATATTTCTCTCTAAACATATAATACATTGAAACGCACTCTACCCTAATTTTATTTCGTCGTCACAAGAAATCATATTAATCTGTTCATGTACAACTGACTCGAGGTCGCAATCATCGGGAACGATTGAGCGCTTCGGAACGATCATTTTGTTCACCTACACCCGAAGCTCAAAATCACATCATTGATCGTTACGAAGCGAGTCGGGGAGTTGATCGGATCGTACTTTGGCTTTCGGGATTGTTCGTGATTATTCGTTGCCGAGTGAGTTTACCGGATTAAACCAAAATGATCGCGCGATGATCGATCGTACTCGATCATACTCGTTGCAGCTCTCTGGTAAAGACCTAAGACCAAGAATAAAAGTGAAACCAGAAAACCTACCCGTCCCGAGTCGCCTACTAATTTGGGAATCGGGGATCGCCACTCGAGCCACACAGGGCCAGCGGAAGGCAGTGTACTTATTTGACTGGTAATGTCTCCGAATAAGTGCCCTGTCCTTTTCCGTCGGAACCAGCGCCGGGAACTGACCACTTATTTGTCTGGTCATATTCTGCAAATAAGCGGACCGTTTCCCGCCGGAACCAGCGCCAGGAACTGGCCACTTATTTGTCTGATCATATTCTGCAAATAAGCGTACAGTTTCCCGCCGGAACCAGCGCGCGACCCTGACTCTAGTCGGCACGAGAGTAAGTGCACCCAGTATACGCAGGCTGGGTACAGGTGACCCCAGTCTGTAGGTTTCCTTTCGCCGCCGACGCCCGAAACCCACGGAACCAGCGGAGAGCCAGAGGACTTATTTGGCTGGTGATATCTCAGAATAAGCACTCCTGTTTGGCGTCCGCGCAACAACCCTTCCCGGCCGGCACAGGCCAGTGACCCCACCTCGTCTTTCTGCTATCTACAAATGTATCTGTAGTGGATCCTGGGCAGACTGAGTCTACCCCAGCCCAAGAAAGTTCCTTACAGATTGGCGCCCGAACAGGGACGAGGAGGACGAGCCGGCGTGTCCAAATTTACGGCCTAAAGACCCGTAAATCCGCCGTGTGCCCGTAGCCGCCCAGAAGGGTACCCCAAGCGCCGGCAACCAAGCATTTTTTTCTCGCTCCGCTGCCCACTGTTCCGCGTCGCTGAGCAGTCGACGCAGTGCATCACTGCACCCCTAGAATTTTGACGATTCCCACTGGGGACGCAGCTGCTACAGATCGAAACTACTGGTGACGCGGGCCCGCCATTACTGACGCAGCTTGGACGAAAGGAAAGGAGAAACAAGAAAGGCTCCGGGAAGCTCACCCCGACGGCGAACGCAGATTTTACGCATCGTACACACTGGCTGACGCAGCTTTTAGTACTTGAAGTAAGCAAGGTTCTGCCATTGGCCGCTGCCACCGGACCCAGGCGAGCACAGGCAGACTAAGCCAGCAACAGAGAGAAACCACGAGGAGATCCCGCCGGGGGATAGCAGGCCGCGAATCATTGGCGACAGACCGCAGAAAGTCATCCGGGCATCAGAAAGTGAACCCAAGCCTACCACGATGGGCGTACGGTGGATCTCGTTCCGGCGAAAGGCGGAATTGGAGGCATTACTGGAAGAATTTGGGTTGGAACAGACAGGAACGGTGGCAGAGCAGCGAGCGCGTTTGGCGGCGTTCATTGGAGAAGCCGGCCACAGCGCGAGCATCCAGAGCCGCTTCGCCGAGCTGGAAGCAATATACCCGGAGGCGCCGTCCCCCAAGGAGGGCCAGTCGCGAGCCACATCCCCGATGCCGGAAGAAGGAGTTCTGAAGTTAAAGGTGCCCAGTCGAATCGCTTCGCCCAGACCCGATCACTTGAGCCCTGACCCCGGGGCCACACGCAACGCCACGACCTCTGCAAACCGAGCACCCCGCGACTCCATCTCAGCGGCTGTGTTGACAGAGAAACTCCGTATGTGGGGAGTTAGCTTTGACGGGGAGTCGGACCCGGTGCACTTCATAGAGCGCGTCGAAGAGGGAGCAGCTGCATACAATGTACAGACCAGCGAAGTACCCCGAGCCATCTCCGGTTTACTCACGGGCCGCGCAGAGGGCTGGTACAGAGCTTATCGGATGCACCAGACACCGTGGCTTCTATTTCGCAGCGAATTTCTGGACTTTTTCCTGCCCCCAAGATATTATCAGCGGCTAGAGGACACCATACGGACAAGGTACCAAAAGGCAGGGGAACAGTTTAAAAGTTTCGTTGTAGATTTGAAGCTTATGATGCAGCGGGCAGGATACTCCCCGAGAGCGAGCTGGATCGGATCTATGAAAACCTACTCCCCGAGTACCAACTCTTTATCAGACGCCACGAGTTCTCCACGCTCACGACACTGACGCAGCTAGCCGCCGCATACGAGATCGCTAGGGATCGGGATGTGCAACGTCACATCTCGCTTGCCAATTACACTTCGATAGGCACGGGCACGGGCACGGGCACGAGACCCAGACCCCAGCCACACCAAAGAACAGTAGTGCCGGAGGCTCGTCCTGCAGCCAGAGATACACACGCAAGCCCACTACCGGTGGAAGGCACGAACCAGATGATCTTCGACCACGACACCCGGAGAGTGGATGTCCAGCACGCCTGCCGGCGCTGCGGAGAGAGTAATCATTTCGCCAGGGAGTGCACAAGACCCGCAGTATTGTTCTGCTGGGAATGTGGACGACGGGGCATACGAACAATAAGTTGCTGCCGCCGTTCGGGAAACGAACCGAGTCCTCGCTCGACGTGGGAGCAAACGGGGACAACACGCACGCCTCCCCAACAGTAATCCACCCTCTACGGCTCGAGAACGGCCGGATAGTGGCGGCAGTCACCATCGACAGTGGTCTGTCAGCTACGCTCGACACAGGAGCAACCCGCAGCTTCATCAGCGAGCGAGTGGCACAAGACTTGGTCACGGCCAAAAACTCAAGAGACGTGCGGACGCGGATTTCATTAGCGGACGGATCTTCAAAAGTCGTCACTAAGGCGATATGGGCGCGAGTTACTTTGGATCAGCAAACAACGGAGATGGCGGTGCTGGTCTTGCCCTCAATCCTCGAGGAAGTCATTCTGGGAATCGACTTCCTGTGCGGCATTCGAGCGTCGATCATCTGTGGCCTAGCAATGCTACAACTTTCCTCTGAACCCCCAGGAGAACCAGGGCCGCCGGCATCAGTCGGATCCCGTCTCAAAGTATCATCGCCACCGCCAAGGGCTCCAGCAGCCACATCAGCGCCACGGGCTACCGAAGCCGCATCGCCACCACCAAGGGCTCCAGCAGCCACATCAGCGCCACGGGCTGCCGAAGCCGCATCGCCGGCAACGCCAAGGGTTCCAGCAGCCACATCAGCGCCACGGGCTACCGAAGCGGCATCGCCGGCAACGCCAAGGGCTCCAGCAGCCACATCAGCGCCACGGACTACCGAAGCCGCATCGCCGACAACCCCAAGGGTTCCAGCAGCCACATCAGCGCCACGGGCTACCGAAGCCGCATCAACACCAGCACCGTCCGGCAAGATCGCCCTAGCAGTACAGCGGACCCGGCACCACGTAAAGGCCCGCCAAGGAATTTGGCTACGGGGGCTCCCACCCACAAGGGAACAACAGACTACGGGCTGACCCCTCTAGCCGATGCCGGAATCGCACGACAACGAAATCCTTTTCAAAAGGATGACCCAGCTACTAACCGCAACTCGACGGCTAGTTTAGCTGCCATCACCGAACACAAGAAGGAACCTCCGCTTCAACCGTTCACCGAAGACCCAATAGAACCCAAAATCCTCGCGATTTTGGAGGAAGAACTGGAGCAGTTCGAGGGACTGACCGGGGTGACACACATCACAGAACACCACGTGATCATGCGGGATGAGAAGCCGCTCAAGCAGCGCAACTTCCCAAAGAACCCGGCCATGCAGCGGATCAAAAGCGAGCAAGTGGACGAACTGCTACGAGATGGCAGGATCGAGCCATCACGGAGCCCACACAGTGCACCTATTGTCCTGGTTAGGAAGAAGACGGGGGAGATGCGCATGTGCGTCGATTTCCGACAGCT